>LXHY01000112.1:0-46196 GCA_002093855.1 Fusarium praegraminearum | reverse complement strand
CATTGTTGTTATTGTTGTTGTTGTTGTTATTGTTGTTGTCTTTGTTATTATTGTTAATATTGCCATTATCGTTTCCATCGTCGTTGTCCTTATCGTTGTCCTTATCTTTAATGTTGTTGTTGGTCTCCTCGGTATATGTAAGATCAAAGTGAAGCAAGCTCTGGCATATACATTAGTAGGTAGGTACTACCTACTTCGGTACTAAGTTAAATAGGTAAGTACCAAGGTACTATACAAGCTGGATTCTTCTGATCAGTGCTCCTTCCCGTAAATGGCGATGGCCAGATAGATCAGGAAGCTAGTACCTACCTGCCTCGGTGGTACCTACCCGGGTAAGGGGGGTCTGGAACAGAGGTGATTTTCGGCAGAATGAATACAGTCTTCTAGGGGGGAAGAATCTCAATAGACAGCAGATTTTACAGAGAACAGTTAGTTAACAGATCTAACGGTCTAAAAACCTAGTAATATATTCCTTCCTACAAGCTTACTCTTAATATATAAAGAGGTCAGAGTTAAATGTGAAAGATTATGAAGAGGTAGAAATATACTATCTTTATAATGCAGCAATTATGACCTAGACCCCCTATCCTCTGGTAGGTACCTACCTGGGTAGTAGGCAGTGAGGGCAATGGATAATTTAGTCACCGAGTGTAGACTTATATAAACTTTAGTGCTTTTGGAAATATACAGAACTAACTTAGACTATTGTATCACAATCGTATAATCTAAAGCATCGCCCATTGGGTCATCCAAAATGAAGAAATATATATACGTGGGTGTGCTTAATGAATTCAAGGTCTGTCTCACTCACTACCTGGGTACAAGCAGATCGAGTCACGCAGAAGGAAAGAGAGCCCGTGACCAGGTCCCTACATTGCTCATCACAAAATCCAAGAATTTGTCATTCCACCCGCAACAATTAATCCTGCTCCAACTAATCATATATACCTAAAAAAGAGAACGAGTGACGCTTCTCAAAACACTTTATCACCAGACTCCCACATGCCGTTTACTGGTATCATTGAGTTATGTTATCTGCCTTCCGTTTATCCAGTCATATTTATCATGGTGCAACGGCTCCTCCGTTCTTCTCACTTGTCTCCTTCTCTAGCAAAATACCAAGATGTTGGAGATCGTCACGCGCTTTGGGGTCGCGCTCCAGAACTCTTCTAACAACTTCCCACTCTTTGCGGGCCATCTGGTATGCCTGAGGCAGAATGAACTGTACAGTCGGTACGTTGATCAAGGGTCCAAGCACTTCCTGGGCCGCCGCCATGCCAATTTGTTGGGCCTGATGCTTTTGTGCGTCCGTCACTTTCGGGGGTGCTACTGGTGGCGGTGGTGGTGGTGGTTGAGGTCTGGCGTAATTTGGCGGTTGCGGGATGGGTACGGGCGTCTGAGTAGTGGACTGCCACTGAGCCGGGGATGATTGCTGTGGAAACCCTCCTTGAGGTGCTTGAGGAGTTGCTGGTGAGAACGCAGGACCAGCAGACGCTGTTGAGTTACTCCTCTGAGCAGGAGCGGCGGGGGTTGGTGACCCTACGCCAGTGGCATCCTGCTGAATGGTAAGTCCATCCTTGAGGTGTTTGAGTTGCTCAGGCTCAGTATGATAGACAAAGACAGCTAGTAACATGGGCTCATCGCGCACCCGCGGAATTTTGTTGTCAACCAAGTTGAGCATAAACTCGGGATAGTTGTCCTCCCCTGGCGGGACTGGCACTAAATAAGTATCCCGAACGTTGGCTTTAGCTTTTTCTCCGATGACACCGTAACGCTTCTTATCAGTAAAATATTTCAGAAGAGCAAGGAATTCAGCATGCGCAACTGGGGATACGGGTGTGAGGGACACGACGATGATGTCGGTTGATTTACTGTAGCGAAGGCCACAGAGATATTCGATAGCAGCCTGCTCAGTAATACGGCCAGCTACAGCCAACCTCTGGGGAATCAAATCCGACCACGGTCCAACTGAGGCAAAGTTTGCACCGCCAATGTACTTGGCTGTTGCTTGGAAATCGGCAATCGAACTCATGGCAAGCGAGCCACGCCACACAACATCAGGGTCTTGGGTCTCCTCGGTGGGTGAGTAAGGGGGCGACTCGTTTTCGTCTTGAAGCATGCGATCCACATCAGGATCTACACCGGGACCGTTAGCTCCAGTCACCAAAGCCGAAGGCCTGCGGTTTTGAGATGCAGTTGGAGATTTGACGCTTGAGAAGACCTTTGCGATATCAAAATCGGCTTGACTTGGTGACCGTTGCTTGTCATCGCTTTGCTGTGGGTGTGAGGCCAAATCAGGCTGGTCGCTAGCCGTGGGTTCCTTCTTAACATGCTGAGGGTCTGAGCGACGAGGTCCTGGTGGGACCGGTACAGCAGAATCGTTGACGAACGTTTCATCATCGACAACCTCTTCGCCCTTATGGGTTCTTCTGACACGAGGTCCCGTTTCGGAAGTATAGAGAATGGATTGTTTCTCAGCCCTGGCCTTCATTTCCGCTGTCTGCTTCTGCATCTCTGATGAGGCAAGCTGCTCTGAAGTCATGGTTGCCAACATTGCGGGAGACAGAGTCTTGTACACAAGTCCCTGACATAACTCCGGGTTGTTCTTCAAATTGAAGCTCAACGACTTGATTTGCTGGTTGTACTCTTTCTGTCCCTTGGGTGTGGGGTACGCATCGTATACACTACGTTCAATCTGGAGGGCGAAAGTCTCTGACAGAGACTCAACTGAACTCTCTTCCTCAAGGTGGAGATCGCCATGCTTCAGCATTGACGCCAGAGCATAACTTATGGACTTGCTCAGTGCTTTTACAGGTCCTGTCCTAGAACCAGGCAGATCCGCGATCGTAGTGGCGAGATCATCCGGTGGTGTATATGAAACGGGAACGGGTGCAGTTCCGTTTTCTGACACACGACGTATCTTAGCCGACTAGATGATTGATTTGTTAGTATCAACAATTCCAGATCAGGGGATATAGTAACATACCTTGCCATCCGCATCCTGGGAATCCTCACGGTTCTTTCGTTTCCCAGCCTTTGCGTCCTTCTTGTCTTTCGATGTATCCGGTGCAGGGGACGACTTGACCTTGGACTTATCTTCTTCCTTAGTCTCACTGTGCCGCTTCCCCTTTCCTTTGCGTCCACCACGTTTCTTCTTCTTGGACTCCTCCTCGTGTGCTTTGCGCCGGGCTTCCCAGGGCTTTTCTCCTTTAGCTATACCATCGAGAAGCTCCTTGTGATCATCTGGTCTGCATTGTTCGCACCAGTAATGGTCAGGAATCTCGTCGTCGAATGAGCTGACTCCCACGCACACATTATGCTGCCATGCGCCGCAGGTTTCGCAGGCGATCCAAGCTTCGCCGGAATCTTCATCTTGTTCTGTGGCTCCGCAGACACAGCGGATGAGCTCATCCTCCTCCTCTTCCTCTTGTTCTTGCTGTTGTTCCTGCTCCTGCTCATGCTCATGTTCCTGTTCTTGCTCTTGTTCTTTGGCCTTCTTTGTTTTCTTAGTTTGTCGCTTCTTCGGCGCAGTCGCAGGCTCAAGCTCGTCGAATGACTTGGTGTGTTGGCCTTTTGTGGCGCGTACCGATCGGCGGGGTTCTGCTTCGCCTGGAGCGTTGCTGTTAGTTGATGCTCTAGAACTTTTGGTGTAGGAGGAATTTGGGCGGTTTGGGTCCGCAACAGACTGGGAGGGCTTTGGGGAATTGGCGAGTCTTTGTCGCTTACCAGACATGGTTATGAGTCAGTGCTCGCAACGTGGATTTTGGAAGTGCGACGCGTATCGGTACCGAACGGCGTGGACCGATGAGGTAGTGGTGTTGGGCAGATTTCTACTATTGCAACAAAGTGCAGGATGGTGTGCGCCCTTATACGGGCATTGAAGTAATTACGTGGGCGATGATTGAAAGTCACGACTATGTCAAGAACAGCTTCAGGTTCTTCCCAGCTGATCCACGCGCAGATGCTTGTCTGTCTCTTCAACCTCTATACGTCTTGGCGCAAAGAGATATTCCAACAGTGTTGTACACAGGAATTTCAGATATGCCCGTAGTGAAAAGCAAGGTCGTCTGTCTGTATCTTTAAGCTTGTCGAAAGGCGCCACCGGCTGAATCAAGATTGCGCGACAAAGCTGGTGTTGATGCCAATCGAGTATCAGTAGGATGGTGCGGGTCGCGTGCCGAGTCTCAAAGACGCGCGCACTGTAAAAGTTAAGTTGCTTGAAAGAAACTCAAACTGTCGCAAAGGGAAGTACAAGACAACGGCTTCACTTTGAGTCGACTGGTAAGGTCGTCTGTCGTTTAAAAAATCGTTCAAAAAGATGATGATGTTGATGATGCAGAAGAGAAGCTGCTCTGGTGCCAAACACTGGAGGGGGGAAGGGAGCTATGCGGAGGAAGGTATGAAAACTTCGGCACTAGAAAGAGGTTCCGCCGCTCATGCCCTACAGCGATTGAAGTGGTCGGGTGGCAGGTGGCAGGGACCAGGATAAACTCACGCTTGTGACAGACAATTCAATTCGGGAAGTTGCTTGTCTCTCTGTGTCCACTCCAACAACGCTATTTGATGCCTGATTGTGGCAAGGTTTTTGCCTGAGAAGTAAGCCATCCATTGCTAAATGTCAGCAAGCCAAGAGCTTGAATTAGTCATCGGTATTTCTTCAGCCTTGCAGCTTAGACTTGAATTAGATTGGCTAATGATTACTCAGTGCTTCAAGCCTGAGGCAGGCATTTTGCAGCCTCCCCTCCCCACAGGTAGCAGCTCAACAGCAGAAAGCTAACGCGGCGCGGCGGCCTAGAGCTCCGTTACAGGTAACCAACTGGCGTGGGCTGCACCGACGTAAACGAATCCACAGCCTCAACTCCAACAACCAGCCAGATCCTCACCATCACCGCAGCTTCCTGTCACTATTCGCCTGGGCTTTGTTAAAGATCCCTTCTTTGTTAGCAATTCCAATTTCGACGCCTGAAGGTTTTCGCCATGTCTCGTCGTTACGATTCCCGAGTGCGTTGGCCCTTGAAGCTCCAGCCAGTACTGGAAGCTCTCCCACCTACCTAGGTAGCTAACCGATATCCACAGACAACCATCTTCTCACCAGAGGGCCGTCTTTACCAGGTCGAATATGCTTTAGAGGCTATTTCACATGCAGGTACCGCCATTGGTATCCTGGCCAAGGATGGTATTGTCCTCGCCGCTGAGCGAAAGGTCACCTCAAAGCTGTTGGAGCAGGACACCTCCGCTGAGAAGCTCTACATCTTGAACGAGTGCGCAACCCCTCCATTTACTGCTTCCTTGTTCAGAATTGCCTGGCTAACATATACAATCTGTTCAGTAACATGATCTGCGCTGTTGCTGGAATGACCGCCGATGCCAACATCCTTATCAACTATGCCCGACAAGCCGCTCAGCGATACCTCCTCACCTACAACGAAGACATCCCCTGCGAACAACTCGTACGCCGACTCTGTGACTTGAAGCAAGGTTACACTCAGCACGGTGGTCTACGTCCATTCGGTGTGTCCTTCATCTATGCTGGCTGGGATCCTCGACGACAATTCCAGCTCTACCTAAGCAACCCTTCCGGTAACTACGGTGGCTGGAAGGCCACAAGTGCAGGTGCCAACAACGCAAGCGCGCAGAGTCTTCTCAAGCAAGACTATAAGGAGGATTGCACTTTGAAGGAGGCTTGCGGTATGGCAGTCAAGGTTCTTAGCAAGACGATGGACTCGACCAAGCTGAGCAGCGAAAAGAGTACGTTCTGCCATCAGATTACATACAATTAATTGCATTGCTAACATTTTGATTTAGTTGAGTTCGCAACAGTGGGACAGACCGAGGATGGCAAGATCTACCACCGCCTGTGGAGCGCTGATGAAATCACGGCCTTGTTGAAGGAGCACGATCTGGCGAAGAACGAGGAGACAGAGGAAAAGTAAGGAACAAGGCAATAGATTATTGATAGATGGGGTGAAAGGAAAGGAATGCGGGGCTCCTCTTATCTGCCCCTGTACAATAATATCATGAAATGACCATACAACGAGACAAGACGTAACCTGGCTCTTGACCTCACCAAAGTCTATGATTGTCGTAGAAGGACAGTATGGTCCGATGAAAATCGCTATGCAAGATGGATGACATTGAGTCGTCTCGAACAAGCACGCAAACTATGCCTAAGTCCCCAATATCAGCGTCGCGAACCTCTCAAGTTGTCCATCTCGAATCCTACATCTGTCCCTCTTGCGGCCTCCTCATCATCGGTGAAGCGTTGCCAGCCGGGCTGGGTGTCGACTCCGGGTCGCGGATACGGCTCGTCACACTTTTGGCTAGATAGCCGAGGCCAGTGACGTCTGTAGCTCCAATATGCAATGCTCATACCCAGAGCCGAGCCGACGCAGACATCGTAAACATCGTGACGGTAATCCTCACATCGGGAGATGGCGACCATGCCAGCTCCTATGAGCGGTAGAAGGCAGACCAAAGCCCGACTCAGGTCACGGCCACCGGCTGAGTAGCGGAAAACATGGAGTTGTCCAGCAAGAAAAAGGCTGAGAAATCCCAAACCTGCGAACGAGAAGGACGAATGGCCAGAAGGGAATGACCGCCAGCCTTCTTGGAGGATATGGCCGTTCTCTCTCGTGCACACGTCGATGGTAACAAGAGTATTGGCCTTTGTACCAACTGCAGGTTGGCAACGGTCCAGCAAGTCGGGGCGAGGCCGGCCAACAGCGTTCTTGATGATGTCAGTGATGAAGGATGTGAGTACGATGGAGATAAGGAACGAAAGGTAGGTGACTTCATGCTTAGCAGCTGGCGCTCTTGTGAATATGTTGAAGACAATGAGGACTCCCAAGGGTATGAACAGAGCATATACAAAGTTCATGACTATTGAACCATATTAGTTGTGATCCAAGAGGGTGAGTCTCAACGCTTCAGACGTACAGACGGGAACACGCTCATGAACCGCATACGGGTACGAGATTTGAAGGTCGTTGATGAAGAACATGCGATGAAACGGATCGACGAAGAGAACTGTCTGTAAATCTGTCAGCAGCGGTGCTCTCTTGCAGAATGACAGAGTGCGTTGTACAGACCAGGATCCAGCCAGCTAAGAGAAAGAGGAAACCGACGTAATCAGGCGCATGAGTTGTCTGCGAAGAGTGAGTCTCTATTTGGCGCATATTTGTCTTGGGTATTTCCAGACCTTCCAGTACCTTCGTAAGAAGGAAATAGGCCCGCCAGATGGGCTATAGTTTTGAGTCGGTGCCATGATTGATTATCGTGGTTGAGAATGGGCATGAAGGCCGGGATTGATGGAATGTGGACGGATTACAAAGACGCATAAGACGAAAAGTCGCTATCTTGTCGCAGAGTCATATGAGTATGTAGAATATTTGTCTTTAATACTACGTCATATCGTCAATAAACAGCTCGAAGAGTGGTCAGGAAGAGTTGGAAGATTGTAGTCGATGATGAGGTTGGACGTGTTGCCCAAAGCGGGAATAAGGGGCCCTGATCTTGGAATTTCTGGGGCCGTCCAAACTGATAGAGGCTTCGAACGAACCACAAATGGCATCAGTACCTCGAGACAAAGGCTGTAGCAAATGTTTAATAAATATTGACCTATGCCTTTGAAGTTGTTCCAACCACCAAACTGACCTGACATAATTCGGTTTCAGATAAGGTTCACAATGTGATTTCAGATACCTAACATTTCTTCCCCGGTACCTTTTAACGCCTTTCCCACTACTAACTTGTCACTAAGACAGTGGAGGTTTAGAGCACAATACAGTCAATTACAACCTTTGATGCAAGCTTTCACAATACCAGCACTATGACTTTATCCAGAAATTGATAGAGTGCCTATATATAACTAGAGAAAATTCATCACGTTCGAACCTTTGGAGGAAACATGACTCGAGCTCCAGATTCTCGACTGTACCTAAACGTGAAAGAGCTATAGGGTAATCAAAATATCGCTGGGTCCAAGCTCCCTTGGACTTCGAGAATCGTCAGAGAATCATTTCGCAACTTTCTTCCTAGTGCTCTTCCATCCAACTTTACTTCCATCAAGCGATTTTTGCAGACAGAACCTGCGCGCTTTAGGCCACGACGACCACATCATCTGGGACATACCTGAAAACATATTGTTGTTTTTATATCGTCCCCCGATATCAAAACCTGATGTCATAGTTTGCGACGCGTGCGCCGAACGAAATGCTCAGGTCGACACATACACCCTCGGCAGCTGCACTGGCGCCGCTGCCTCCAGGATGGAGTGAGCATACAGCGCCGACAGGACACACATACTATTATAATGAGGAAACGAAAGAGTCAACATATAAGCGACCAGGAGTTCAGCCTCCTCCGCAGCCTGCGCAAGCATCACTACCTGCGTACCCTGCATATGGTTCAATACCCTCTCTAGCCGATCCAAATGTCGCCAATGCTTATATGGCGCAATTCAACCAAGATAATAATGGACAAAGACAACACAGTTCACGAGGCGGACATGGAGGCGGCCGTGGGGGTTTCGAAGGTCGACCGCGTCCACAACCGGTGGACAAACCGAGGAGGAAAGAGCCAATTCCAGGCCACGAGCCGTGGATTCTGGTCTATACCAAATACTCGAGGCGATTTGTGTATAACCCTGTCAAAAACACCAGCTACTGGCGCATACCAGAGAAGCTGATGCCCGCAATTTTGGAGCTTGACAAGGTACGACTAAGGAAGAAGGCAGCAGGCGAGCCGCAAGAAGAGACGGAAGCGAAGCAAGACGATAGAGTGGAGGAAGCACCAAAGAAGACTGCGACAACCCAAAAGGCAGATGTCCCCATGACAGGCCTAGACGACGACAGCGAATATGAAGAGGTTGAGGTGACGGACGACGAGGGCGAAGGCCAGGGAGACGACCGTGATGGCGAACACCCGTCCAAGAGGCAGCGGACTGCAGATCCCGATATGGATGATGACGCGCCCTTGGAATTCACAGAAGCCGACTTTGCAGCACAATTGCAGGCCATGGGAGAAGACTACGGTCTCGAACCGGGCGACTATGATGATGGCAATGCAGATGAATGGCCGGAAGGCGCCGAGGGAGTGCCCCTATCCGAAGATGATGCCAAGTACCTGTTCAAGGATCTTCTGAATGACTTCAATATCAACCCCTACAGTCCGTGGGAGAAGCTTCTGGAGGAAGGCAAGATCATCGACGATTTGAGATACACCGCGCTCAGCACTACGAAAGCACGCCGAGACTGCTGGGATGAGTGGACGCGCGAGAAGATCGCAGAGTTGAAGGAGCTGCGAGCAAGGCAGGAAAAGCGGGATCCTCGTATTGCTTACATGGCATTCCTTCAAGAAAAGGCGACCCCGAAGCTGTACTGGCCCGAGTTCAAGAGAAAGTACAAAAAGGAGGACGTCATGAAAGATCACAAGATCACGGACAAGGATCGCGAGAAGGCGTATCGAGAACACATTGGGCGGCTGAAAATGCCCCAATCCAAACTCAAGTCCGATCTGACTGCCTTGCTCAAGGCCCAGCCTATACACCTGCTTAACAACAAGTCGCTATCTACCGGCTTACCCGACCCGGTTCTCACCGACATTCGTTACATATCCCTCGAGCCCAAGATCCGCGATCCCCTGATCGAAGCTTACGTGAGCAACCTGCCTCCCCCACCCGAGGACCTGGATGCGGTGATGGAGGGTGAAGAACAGCGAAAACTGCGCGATGCCCGAGAAAAGCGCGAGAAGGCGCTAGAGTCGAGAAACCGCACAGTGGAAGAGCAAAGAAGGAAACGGGAACGTGAGGTGGCGGCTAGTAAGGCTAGACTGCGAGATGAGGAAAGAGAAATCGAGATGGCCATGAGAGTAGGTAAACAGGGGCTACAGAGTCAACTGGTTGTCATGAAGGATGCGGAAACAGAGTCTTGACGCATCGAGAATATACAGTTGTCTATCTGTCTAAATAAAGTATTTCCAATCTTGGCAACCAATCTCTAACAATATCTGAGTCGTTGTATCTAATCACAGTCCATACATGAAAGTGAACTTCTTGTCGGCGTAGCGACGGTCATTGAGCCTCTCGCTCTCAATCTCTTCAGGTGTCATGGTGTCCAATATCGCCTTCTTACGCTTGTTAACTGCTGCAAGCATGAATCGGTATGAAACATATCCGACCAGCGCGATAGCTAGAAAGCCCAACGTAACATAGAACGGAAGCTTATAATGGGGCTTGAAACGCTGTCGGTACAGTTGCGCACCGATCACACCTCCAAGGTTACCAAATCCGTTGACACCAAGTACAAGCGCCCGCTTGCCAGGCTCTGGTGTGTTGCCACTGAGCCAGGCCATGGTAAGGGGAGCAGAAATGTACACGCCCGAGAGCAGCACGCATAGTGAAATATACTGCCCGGTTCTCGAGGTAATCGTGACGGTAAGGATTAGGCCAACAATTCCGATCAGTAAACCGCCCAGAATATGATAACCCCGCTCCTTGTGATGATCGGAGCTGAGGGCGAAGATGTAGAGGCCAAGAGCGCCGCAGACAAAGGGAGGAACCGTCATCTGATGCCTAGTCAGCCGAGTCCAATTCAAGTTCCTGATCAAGCACGACATACCAAGTTTGCGAGAATAGACTCGTATCCCAACCCCTGAACAACAAGGGGCAGGAAAACTGAAAAGGCACTGCTGGGTACACTGGCACAAATGTTTAGTACCAGGACAGTCCAGAGCTTCCAGTCCTTAAGCGTCTCAACGAAATCCCTCTTGCTCAAGCGATTCTTCTCTATACCATCTTCGCTGTACTCGTGCTCGACAAATTCGGCGTTGTCCCGTTTCATCCGTTCGACTGCAAGTTCTCGTTCGTCTGGTCGAAGGAACCAGGCAGAACCTGGACCTTTAGGTAACCATAGCCAGGCGACAATGGCAAAGAAGCAAGTCAGAGTCCCTTCAATTAGGAATAGGTACTGCCAGTTCTTGAGGCCGCCGCCATGGAGGTGGAAGATTCCGTACGCTTAAATAATGTCAGCTTTGCACCACCTAAAGTTGAGTTTGGAACCCACAAATTGAGCCGGAGAAGGCACCGGCAATTGCATATTGTCCATAGAAAAGGGCAAGTCTGACACAGAAATCATATCGTGGGTAGAAGAATGACAAGTACGCCACGGCTGTGGGATAAAATCCCGCCTCGAAGGCTCCAATGAGCAAGCGTGTAGCAATGAGTGCCTCTGGAGTAAAGTTAGGAACAACCAATGTCAAAGAATCAGTAGATTAGAGAAACAAGGTCAACGTACCACGTCCTCTGATAAAAGCCTGGCCGATGGTCACTGCACCCCAACCAAACTGTCGAGTGTTAGCCAGTTCTCGTTGTGCTTAACTGTACTTGACTTGTCAACTTACCATCAGAAATGGGATCCAATGCTTAGCACCGATATAACGGCCAGCAGCGGCAGAAAAAGGCTGGAGGACGACAAAGGTAACAAAGAATAAAGATACAGCCTCATTGAGGTCATCAGGTTCTGCCCCTATGTCGGTAGTAAATCCTAGAACAAGTTAGTCGATCACTACAAAGTAAGAGGAGGGGGTAGGTAGTTTCCATACCTTGTGTTTCGGCATTGCCAACGTTACCCCGATCGAGGCCATTGAAGAGGTACAGGAGAGAAAGGAGGGGAAGGAGAGCGAAATCTAGCTTCTGGTTCAATGCTCGACTTCTTTCCTTGGTGTCATCCATAGAATCAGTAGTAACATGACTGGACCGCGTCTTGCTCGATTCTGTTGACTGGGAAACATTTTGGTTGGTCATATTGACGGTAGGTAATTGCAGTCCAGGCGGAGGGGAGAACGAATGGCTTTCCTCATAGATCGGGGAAAAAATGGGACAAATTGTTCGAAGTGTACTATTCAAACTCCACGACCAGTGTTTAGGCGTCCCCGTCTCATTCATATACACATCTGGTCAACAGGCAGCAAAGATCCTTAACGCTCCTGCTCCTATTGAGATTCCGTGATAACTTCGCCCAGATGCCTCAGGTCCGGGATTGCTCTGGGGCTTATCCAACAGGACCCCATCCCACGCCTTTCCCAAGGAACTGGTAAGCGTGATCCATGTGAAGGCCCGATCTGGGTGTCCTCTTGTTTGTCACCATAATCCAAAATCAAGGTTTACTCTGGACCTATCATGAAGTAAGAATCTGACAGCAGACCAAACGCTCGGGATTGAGGCTGACAGGAAAGTGCCTCGAATAGGCATATGGTAACGCCACTGATGCAACCTTGATCGGGGTTGCATGGGCTCTTTGACACCCACTGACCGCATCTTTAGCCTGCACATCAGGCACGTTAGTAGTCATGAAGGGCTATCTGAGTGCCATAGAGTAGCGGGGGATGCAGCAAAGGAGCACCATCTTTGACTCATCACCAAGGAGCGGGACTCGCATAACAGTCGCCAAGCGCCTCCACAATTATGCGCAAAACAGGAAACCGATTATTATCAGTTTCCCGTGATGACCAAACCATGTAGCTAGTGATATAGATGGCGTGCGGGCTGTGTCGTTAGGGCTGTAAGGCTGACATATACCCCGGAATCAGGGATCCTTCGCGCTGCTTACTGAGAAAGTACTGCCGCACCCTAGAACCCAATGATACGCCTTGGCTCGTACAAGGGCTTATGAATGATGGAATGAGCCTTCTAGAAAACGAACTCCAGGCGATTGCGTTGCCGAATCAAGCAGTCGACCGTCCCAAATATTCGTCACTAGCTTGACATAACTCCCCCGCTGAAACATATGTTCCCATTGAGATTCACCGGTACTCCACTTGAGCCTTAGATCGAAATGACTGCAGCAGGATAATGGATACAGAAGCCAAGACAGTGTTAAAAAGGCTCAAGGCTCAGAACTCACGACTGAAGAGGCAAATGTCTGACAGTCTCCACAGCTACATTGATTCCATCAGGTTTCCACACGGTGAGCATGAGCCCGAGAGCTTGTCAGACCTTCCAAGGCAGCAAAGAAGATGAAAAAGGTCGAACACCACTGCCCATTGGCCCAAGGACAGACAAGAGTAATGTAACTCTTCATATTGCCGGGGGCTAAGCACCATGCTTGGATTTGGCTGACTCGGATTTGTTTGACTCGGACTTGGTTCTTATAGATTGGTAAAGTATTGGTCATCTTTCTTTGCAACTTCCTCTGCGTATCTCGATATTCCCACAGAGTCGGAAACGCCATATTTATTGCTATAATGATATGATCAATCAGATCAGCTGGTACCAACTCAAAATAGACGTTCTTGACATTAATTCGATGGTGGAGACTCGAGGGGGGAGCTGAGTGCTCTCCCCAAGGTTCCGTAACCTCCTGAGGACGGCCCGTCTCTTCCTGGCCTGGGGGCGAGAAGGGCAATGCTCTCTCTTTTTTAGAAAGTGTAACAAATTTCCCTTGCGGGGCAATGTATCTGGCTGTCAACATAGTGGATAACGAGCTGACCTTCTTGCTAACCGCGGCTGTTTTGTTGGTTAGATCCGCTTCGATTAACGATGTTCATGCCTCTCGCCGCAACACCGACGCTTGCATCAGTGTGGACTGTCAGATCAAGCATTGGCTTGTTTTCATTGGCAAAGGAAGCAATTTCCTGAGCCATCATAACACCTTCGAAAAGCGGGCGCGATTCGAGCACGTGGACGTGTATAGGTTGCGACACCTTCCCAAGAACGTGGGTTATAGCCGATACGATAGTAGAGCTGAAAGAGAGAGTAAGGGTTCTGAGTGGACCGTCTTCTGATAGGTGTTGTCCCAAGAAGCTTGGAATGACGCGTCAGTTTTAAAACTAGTAGTCTGTCGGTCCCGAGCGTGCTTTTCCAAGAGCAATGATGTTGCTGTCAAAGCTGGATGGGAGTTTACCCTCAATCGTGCTTCAACATACCAGAATGTTGTTTAGCATCGATGCGCCCATGCTTTCCCGCCCATTCTTCCATGGATGCCAGCCAGCCAATCTCACGTTTCTCCACCATCGGTCTTTGTCAGAAATGTCGATCCTCCTAATCATCACGTTGATGTATGTATCAAGAGCCATAGATGCGAGCTGGCGAGTAACGCTCTCGTGATCGTTCTGCAAAGCGATCAAGCCCTGGTCGAGGGTGTTGCCGGCCGCCTCGCCCAGATCAATATTGAGCCACACCCTTTGGAGACTTTCAAGGGTGCGCGGAACTATTTCAAAGCCCTCCGAGACGTTGTAGCGTCTGAATCGAACCATTCATAGCCTTCACGCTCCCAATCTTTTTTGACACCAACTTCACCTCGACCATTGTTGGTCCCCGACTGGAGGATGAATGCAAAAGGATTGACTATCCATGCTCTCCCAATCGAGTCACCGATAAGAGAGAAGGACGTCCATTTCCGAAATAGGCGTAGAGAATCCTTGGTAAAGTGTTGTTTCTTGTCAAGTTCTCTCTAGGCTGTGTCGATTCGAGTGGATCCGCGTCGGTTTCCTCTGCACTGTCGGCGATGCCCGCGTATTTGTGCCTGGGTGGTAGTAAGCACAAATTACAATTATCTGACAGTTATAGGAGGAGATAGGGATTACTGATGAATGTTTACGTTACAGCTCCGGTGGAAGAGAGCATCTTTTGGCTTCTAGCTCGAGTCATTCGATGGAAATTGGAAGATGAAGCATGTTACAACGGCTCTGCGCTTGACAAGTGCCATTTGCGGTAGGAATCTGCAAAACCCTAGATACCAGTTGGCACTAGCGACGATGACTCAAGACAGTGGTGAGCTCGTATTGAAGTTGAACTGACAGGCAGACAGATATATTAAGAGAATGATGCGATCGAGAGAGTGAGACATTCCTTCCATGGACACGAGTCACCCACTTCATCACATGACACTCATGACACTTTCCTTATACTCAACCTATTTTGTTACGCTACAAGAAGCAAGAACAATTGACGTAAGGGACAACCTCATCTTGTTTCGTTCTGCTGTTACCAACTTTCTTTCTCATATGACTTTTTGATGCATGTTGGGAAAGAGCTCGAAAAGGTTCGGCATTGATTGAAGACGGCACAATTACATTCATGCTCTCAATCAAACCTCAAAGTCCGACGATATTCTTCAATTCAAATTGACTCATAAGTCTATTTTCCAGGGTCCATTAAAGATAACTAACCACCACAGACCTCGGTATTTCGAAATTCGTTTACATGGTGTAGAACTAAATGAGATACCCGTTGTAGGACTGCCAATCAACATCTATCCACGACACCAACTCATTATATAGCATATGGCCTTGATCAACAAGAACCGGTTGCTGCAGTGCCTCTGAAGTCAACTTGTCCGGCCATGATTGCCCCATGTCTACTGTTGTTCGGTTTGCAATTGGATCGTAGGTTGTCGAAGCTTGACTCATGTTGATAGACCGTGTCGCAGAGCTGATATCAACAGGTATAGGAAGTCTCTGCACGAGAACACGGAGGTCTCTAAGAACCGTGGCGCAGTCTCGCCCATAGTTACTGCCCACACGGCTCTCATCCTCGAACCTGCCGATCACAAAGTCAAGATCGAGTGATCGGGCCTTTTCGGTTCTGGATGATGGACACAGATCCTCGACTAGCTGCTGCAGCATCAACACAATAGCAGCGTTGAAAATGAAGTGAAGGCCAGCTTGAAGCAGTTTTCGAGGATGGTTGACAATCAGGATCTGGCGTGCAAGGCGAATATTGTGTTCTGCCGAGGCAATGCATCGCTTGAGGTGAGGAAGCTGGGGGTGTGTTCTCAAGGAGCATTGGCGGGACACAAGCTTTTCTGCGAATGACTTCTTGACCAGAGCGAAGAAAACTGGACGTATAGTCAGAATTATGAGCTGCAAAGTAAGGTCAGCTATAATGTCAACGAAAACAGAGGATTGAACAAAATACCTGGTTGTAGTGCATGTGCAACAAGCAGGTGGCCGGGTCATCGCTCAATCCGTTGCTCGAGAGCCGTATGGTTGGCGGAAGATTTAGACTCCAAGCATCCAGCATTTTGATTTCTCCTTCAAGGCTTTTTACAGGTCTCGCAATATCTTCCGAAGGGGATATGCGATACGTGTTACACACGATGTGACTTGAGATTCGTGAAAGTTCGACATGCGCCTTGAGACCATCGGCTGGGGGCATAGATCTGTTGTACAAGGTAAGCTAAAGAAGCACACGAGAACGGATGTGTGAGCTTACGGGGCATCACGAGGGGGTTCTAAGCGGATAGCATCATCCATGATGGTTGGGGGTCTTCCCATCAGGCAACTGAGATAGCGATCTAGCACATATAACGTCCAAAAGACTCGCTTGCCACTCTCATCTAGCCAGCCCCTGTGAGAGCCGTGCATGATGCTGATGTGCATTGCGGTGCTCACACACATGTAGGCAGCATCGCGGCGATTCATCTCAATCAAGTAGAATCCCATCAGAGTCAACGCTGCAACTTCATTAGGTGTAAAGCGTGTGATGTCAAGAGGATTCCCCAAGAGTATACGGGCCCTGCTGAAGTAACTCTCGCTGAGACGAGAATCTATCGAAATGTCCTGGGGTGGCATGATTATAGCTTGGGAGACCACAGCGAATGCAGTCTGGTACAAAGCGAAAGGACGGCACTTTTTCAATCGGGCGGCTGGCGAGTCTCGTTCTAGTGAAGGGATCACAGGTGTCACTGAGAGATTCCCCCACCAGTAGATACCGCCACTTGGCCAGTTTCCGTTTCCGTCTTGAATGAAGTACCGTAGCTCGGATAGCATAGAATCCATCTCTGGGTGAGTAGGGAACCATGTAGGGTCGACATCACGATCGTGTAAAGGACGGGAGTCGTAGGTCTGATATCGGCCAAGACTCGACAAGAACGCACTGCCATCGGAGCCCGGACGAAGATTCTGGTATGCAAGAGGCAGAACAGTTGTCATGAACTCTTTCAAGTAGTCAAGAAAAGTTGCACCACTCGTCTCGCCGAGGAAGCGCGCATAGCCGTCAGGATCATGTAGTAGACGACCCTCGGTAGCCGCCAGGTTCTCTTCTTCATCCTGCCTCTGGTTTTGAGTCGGTATGGAATGTGCTGGTTGAGGAAGATGTGATCGTGGTAGCCCAAGGTTGAGTTCTTGGATCCGCGCATCTGGAAATTGAATTTGCGACTGAGATTGAGACTGGGACTGTGGGATTTGCTGGAACTGTCGATGAACGCTGGGATATTGGTATTGAGGAAGCTCATGTGTACCCCTGGCGATATGCGTGTGGCCATCTATGGTTGGTATTGTATGTGTAGGAACGGTTGACCCAACACCATGCCCAACACTGTTGCCAGAACCAGATACTGTCCAACCAAGCAATGCAGATAGCTCTTGGCGACTGTTGGCATCGGGAACCGCGTTGGATATAGCTGCAGGTACAGTATCCCGGAGCACCCGCTCATAGAGATCCACCTTGTGTTTTAGCTCTTGAAGCTCTGCGCGTGTAACGGATACCTTCTCAACAGGAAGAGGATATACACAGTCGCGTGAAGAAGATTGACATTGCCGACACGGATGCTCACCAGAGCACCTGACTCTTCTCACGTTGCAAGCATTGCACCTTTGAGCAAGACATTCGTTAGACTATACCGATACGTGTTTTGTTCTCCTAGGTAGAGAGTTTGATACATGCGCGACGACGGTTGAACAGGCCGCTATCTGGAGAGATGACATTGATAGATGATAGACAGACTGGTGGTGCATAGCAATTGATCGATAACACCTTTTTGGAGGAGACATCATATATCAACAGCTACGGACCACTTAAAAAAGAAAGGAAATATGCAGAATAATTAACTAAACAACCGAAAAGGACGACTTACGCTGTAGCGACACGCTTGCGGTGTTCGGGAGCAACCTTGTGTCGGCGGGGATTGACAGGAAGCCTTCGTGGGCCGGAAGCAGCATTAACATTAGCAGTACCAGTAGCAGTACCAACAGCAGTAGTCCGAAGTCCTGCCGACTGTGCTCCAGCTGCTTCAGTTCCAGTTGGACTAGACTCAGGTTCAGAGTCTTGGGGCCCGAGGGGCTTCATGGCTTAGTCGTCAGGTCGGGTCGTGGGCTTGTGTTCCAAGAGGAGAACAGAACATTCGTCGTATGCTTCCATTGACTGAGAACCAGTCAGCCCCTGTTCAGTTCTGTTCAGTTGCCTTGACATTTTTGTTGCTTTCCTACCTACCTTAAAGAGCTAGACAAGGATAGTTAGGGGGGGGACCAAGTCCCTAGGGGATAATTAGGGAGTTTTTAGGTAGGATCCCCCATGCAGGTATAAACTGATGGCCTATTGAACCGAGCCCTGGCTTAGGTTCCTGTTCTGTTCTGCAAGAAACAAGGGACTTCTTTTTTTCTCGTTGGTGCGGATGGAAACTAGATTAGTAGAAAAACCGGTTAATCAATTATGGAGAAGTCGAATCACCAAGACAGAAAGAGGAAAATCTAAGAACAAAATAAAAAAGACATCAACTACCAATGGTTCCTTTCGCTTACTGCACGGCACGGCACGGTCAAGATAACCCTTGCTAATGCCTCCCTCCACTGCTCTCTGACTGTTAGCTCCGTTTTATGTTCTGTTACTGGATGTTTGATAGTGAAGAAAATACTCTAGCGAGTTGTCCCATTCTTCTTTTCTTTCTATATTCCTAGTAACAGCCTAGCCGGGTTATCCGTATTCATCTAACTGTTAGTTAGATGCTATCAACAACGCACAGCTGACGTTTCTTTACACATGGATCAAAGGCCAAACTGAACCGAGGCCCGCTTGGAATAAGACGGGTGACAGGGGACTGCAACCTTGTCAGCTTTCGATGTCATTATCTACAACACGGAGTGGTTTGCTTACTCAAGCAACATCTTGCAATTTCCTGTATGAACCTCAATATGGAAATCATCCAAGGGTCAGTCGCCAAAACGTAATACAGTTGGGATGAGGCAAGACTCTTCTTTATGCTTGTGCAAAAGCGCACCCTTGCTTTGTGTAAGAACACCACCGATTCCCACTGGTTAGGCAATAGGCAAAGTCTTGGCGAGCAAGTCTATCCAGCGTGGCAAAAGGGTATCCGGCCCGTCATAACATAATATTATCTAGGTAGAGAGTGTTAAGTTCTTATAGACAACGACAATAGTCTTCCAGGACAGGGCATAATGGCTCAACACCAAAAGCTTGAGTCTCGGAGCCGGCCAGATTTGATATTGGCATGATCGCCGTTGAAGCCCAGCCAAGGCATGCGCCGCCTGCATAATTATGTTTTGCCTGCCCAATGATACCTTGCTTGCTTGGCCGGGAGATTCTCTTCAATACTGCCCATTCCAGACACTGATCCGTTCTGGTGTGGCGGAGATACTACGCTTATCGGACAACAACAACACTCGGTATGGGAGAGTCAACGTTATGAAGTCATAGTAGGTGCTATGCCATGACTGAAGTGCAAGAGAGATTAAGAGCCAAGAACTTGCTAACAGCTGTTTTGAAATAGTCTAAGACATGATAGCTGTCTGACAGACACAAAGTAAAGGATATTTTTCACAACAAAGTTTGTCGTATATACACATTTATTCATGCAATGGTATGGTTCTAATAATATCTACAAAACACCACAAAACAAATTCCACCTTTTTGTTCGCACCATCTCTAGACAATGATAATATTGAAAACAAAGAGAGATATAAAAAATAGGATATAAAAAAAAGATGCCAACCAGAGAACTTCTGCTTCGAGTCCAATCAACAATTTTCGCTGCCCGTGCTAACCAATAACACTTTCAAGTAAACATTCCATTCATTCATGCTCTCGTGACAATTTATTGCTTGAAAATTGACTGAACGATCTCTCCTGAACGGGTGCTCAGAACAGAAAGAAGTGTGTCGCTCAACTGAAAGAAAATTGTTAGTACAGACAAAATCAAGGGAATGGTGGATCACTTACTCCGTGGGTACCCTCACAGCAGCCTTGCAGCCAGACGCCAGAGTCGTCGGCAACGGTGCCAGGCGAGAACTTGACTCGGTAATCTCTTGCGACAGCCAGCTTGCGCTCGCCATCTTGTGTCTCAACGTTCCAGCCATTGGCTCCCTTGGGGGACTCGTTGCGTCCCGACACAGTCTTGGGGAGCATCGTCCAGGCGTCCTTGAGCATGTCGATGTGGGCGCTTCGCTTGTAACCAGTAGCAGCGATGATCAGGTCAACGTCAAAGGTCTCCTGATCGACGAAGCCGTCGAGGGGACCGTCGTTTACGCGCTGAACCTTGATCTCTAGAGCATCGCCCTTGGTGTCGACGCTGGCAATCTCGCGTCCTGAAAGAATTCGGTGGGGCCATTGGGTCTCATCGTCGCTGATCTCACGCTTCTGGTCGTACATCTTCTCAAACAGGTGCTCGATAAGCTCCAGACGAACGACACCATAGTTGGTCGCGCGAGCCTCGGTAAGCAGAGTCTCGCGAGCCTTTACAGATCGTGGCCACAGGTTGTCAATGTACTCGGGGTTGAAGATGGAGTTCACGCTGTACGTCATTGTCAGTAAATATCCCAAGTGTGAGTATACTTGTACAGGTAAATAACTTACAAAGGCGAGTCATCACTGGGACGGAGGAACTCCTGGCGCATGATGAGGTAGGTCTTGGAGTTGGGGTACAGGTTCTGAACATTGTTGAAGATCTCGGCGGCGCTTTGGCCAGCACCGATGACAGCAACTCGGTAGGGAGCGTTCTGCTTGGTAAGGATTTGAGGGGCGTAGTTGGCGAATTGGGAAGAGTGCAGAACACGAGGGTGCTTTGCGGGAAGGCTCTTGGGGAGAGAGGGCTGGCCACCAGCGGCAACAAGAACATGTCGGCTGCGGAAAGACTGAATCTGGCCAGTCTTGCCATTGCGGGCTTGGACAGTAAAAGTCTTGACGGCACCGGCCTCCTTGCTCTCGGGGGAGATTGAAAGGACCTCGTTGTTGTAGTTGACGACGTGGTCGAACCAAGAAGAGCACCAGCGAAGGTAATCCTCGTACTCAGTACGGGCAGGCAGGAAAGTGCCCAAGTTGGTGAAGTCAACTAGACGACCCTGGCTGTGGAGGTAGTTGAGGAAAGTGAACTCAGATCGTGGGTTGCGGAGAGTAGCCATATCCTTGATGAAGGAGATTTGCATCTTGGCACCAGGGAGCAGCATGCCGGCGTGCCATGCGAACTTGGGCTGCTTCTCCAGGAAAAGAACCTTGGGTGCTGTGCCGTCAGGGCGGAGATTTCGGCCTTCGGCGATGGCATCGTGCATAGCAACGGCCACAGCCAGAGAGGCAGGACCGAAACCGGCACAGATGAGATCGTATTCTGAGTCTGCGGGGGCTGTCTCGAGATGGCGTGATCTCTCCTTGTGAACCCGAGGCCCATGACGGACGGCTGTGGGAGCATCGTTGCCGTTGCTGTGGCCATTCATGTGACCGTTGCTGAAACCGTTTGTGCCGTTAGAATGTCCGTTGATACCGTTGCTGGTACCGTTGGAGACGGGGGCATCTGAGCCAGAGAAAGAAATCTCGCTGTGGGGACTCATGATGGCTGATTTTTGTTTTGATGGGGTATATGACTGAAAAAGAAATGTTTGTTTATGAATTGAAGCCTTCAAGTCGTGACGTAGATGGGCAACCTGAGATATAGAATGCCCTTTCAAAATTTCAGGTAAATAAATACCAGTCGAGTCGGTTAATGAATAATAGGCGGGTTTATATAAGAGGTGGAAGACTGAGGGATGTTGAGATGTTGGATGAGGATATAAAATGAATAAGAGTGACACAATCAGCGCCTGACTCTGACGATGAAGGATAAATGGGTAGCTTATTTATGTAATCCGATCCAGTCCAGTCCCGCAGAGGTCTTGAAAAGGTAAAGGTGAAGCTTCTTTATGGATGATAGAAAGAATGGAGGAACGGGATGGTTCCGAGAGATGGGGGAGATATGGGCATTTTGTAGTTTTAGAGTAGACGGGGATGGTATGGGATGGACTCTGATCTACAAGGAGCCCATTGATTCGGTCCCATTCTCAAACTAGAACCAAACGATGGGCCCTCGAGAGAGGGAAGAGACGAATCCCTACTACCTACATAGACTACAACAGCTCGCGGTTAAGCTCTTCTCCATCGAAGTGAAGGGGTACATACATCTCATTACATGAGAAAAGCACTCCCAGCAGAGGTACATCGCAGAGGCGGATACGAGTACCTTACTTACCTAGTTCCCATGTATAATACAACCTTGTCAAGCTCGTACGTACGGGGAGAAGGTACATTTGTGATGGAACCATGATACATGGAAAACATCCATGATGGGGACACTACGTAGGTACCTAAAGACCGCAGCTAAACCCACTGCAGCAGAGCGATGGAAACGACTGTTATTGCAGGCTTTTTTTCGTTTCTTTTTTTTTCTGATCTAAGTGCCGTACATCCTTGTCCCGGAAGCCAACGTGGAGCTATAGTTGCCAAGCAATGGATTGGATCACAACGGCAGAAGAGAGGCTTGGTCAGATGCTGCACTGTAAAGAGAATAGAAATGGTGACGGAATTCATTCAGTCAACGTCAGTTTAGAAGCCTGCAAACCCCCAAAAGCCAAAGCCTAGGCCCTGCTCATGAGTAGCGTGCAGCCTCCAAAGACAAGGGTGGGATCGGGAATGGGTGGGCTAGAGCTAGAACTAGGGGGGAGGGGTGTATCCAACCCAGCCAAAAAGAGAGGAAGAAAACATCTACCTTTTGGAGCTCTAGACTACCTAGTAGCTTGGAGGGGTCATACATGCCATCTCTGGGCAGCTTCCGTTGTATCTGTATTTCTGTATGTCGAATTCACTTTTTTTTTTAAACTTTTTATGCCGGTTTGTGATAGTGCAACATCTCCATATCTCCGTATTGCAATGATATTCATAATGGAAAATGCACCTACCAAAACTGGGCACTAGGTAGCACCTACCTACTCTGTAGCCTCCAAGCCCTCGATTATCCAGTTGCTTCCTTCCTCACCCATGATCATGCAATGTCCGTCGATGAAGATTAACACAAATTCTGAAAGCTTTATTTACCTATACATAACGATCACAGTCTGATCTCTTTCCCCAAAAGCAACTCTTTTAGCCGCGGCCTCACCACCACCATCGGCACCATACATGGAAACAGCGGGTTAGACCGGTCACCATGCTGCAAGGGAATGCAAATGGAAGGAAAATGTCGCACAGTCACAGTCAATCGAATGTCTCTGAGGCGGCTCCTCCACGTCCATGGCCGCGGTGTACCTCGTGGACCCTCCTCGTGGGACCTCATCGACGCCGTGAAGTTCCGTAGCGTGAGGGTGAGTGAAAACTTCCAGTCCACCTACAAGCGAAACCCGCACCATATTCCCCGAGCAGCATCAACCGTCATGCTGGGCTGCGGGTCCAACAGTCAGCCTCCCAGCGCCAGCCAAATCTGTCGCAAGCACTGGCGTGGATGATTTAGAACTCTTCAGGGATGCGTGGCGACCAGACTAGGACTTAGGTCCGACACTCGACGATCAACGAGGAAACGATAGACATCAGATGGCCGAAAAACAAGAGCTTGAATAAGCATCAACTTCTAACAGACTATCGCTTTGACAAGAGTCGTTAAATCTGGTTAAAGTTTGGAAGCCGATGATCTTAGACATGTACCTATCGCCTCTACCTATATGGACGAATACGATTCGACTTGGTCTGTAATAAGGCGTCTTTCGTGCATGACGATCCATGTACGTTGACATCTTCAGATAAAAAAGTGGGTGTTGTGTCGTGCAACCTGTCTGAGTTCGAAGTATACCAAGCTTGCTGTGTACCACTTTCTTCCTCACAGCAGCAAAAACGTCAACTACTCCTCGGTCCATGTGTCCTTTTACTTCAATGTTGTTTTCAGTTGGAAGCATTATTTCTATACTCGATCCCGGTTTCGCCTATGCAAAGCCGAGTTCTGATGGTCGGCCGGAGGGAGTGGAAGTTTTTTCCTCTGATGTGATGCAGAGCTAGTCAAGGATTCCCGGTCAAGAGGCGCGGAATCAAACGAAAGTGATGCGATGCCGGTGTTCATACTTGAGAAAAGGATCAGATAAGATTGGCATGGCAAAAACGTCGACAGGCGGCCTTGGCGAACTCTCTGGACCTGGCCACTCCCGAACAAGGGGTCACTGCAGAGAGTCTTAGTGCCGGAGGCACTCAACATAGAGGAAGGAGATTCGCTAAAAGGTCCAATTTACTGGCTGGCTACTACTACACTGGGCTTATGTAGACCCTGAAGACGCTACGTATCGTCTCGTATAATCGTGAGCGTGGGAGTGGGCATGCCATGGCGTAACAAAGGGCCCGAACTCGTGCGTTTTGGCCGATGACGGCTTTCTACAGCCCCCCACCTACCTACCTCTGGTTTCTACGTGAAGCTTCACACCGGTCGATACGATACGACGTCAATCCCTGAAACAAGAAGGAAGAAAATTCTGACGAGCAAAGAGGGCGGCGACGAACGGCTTTGACGGCATAAATGGGCACCAAAAGGCCGATCACTCGCAATGTAATGTCGTTCGAGGGAAATGAGGGGCAAGTCCCGCATAGTGAGTGTTGGACTCGACTTGTTGATTGGAGCATCGACGACTCGGAGCGGATTCTAAAGACTAATAAACTCCAGTGTGGAGATGAGGGAATTATCTGATGATCTGATAAACCGGATCTGATAAGATCTAATTAGCCAAGTCACAGTAGCGCTGCACACCAGCCTCAACTTGACTGGCTCCCGATCCCCAGGGGTCCGTCCTTGACTAGGCACTAGCCCTGGTTGCATGGACTAGGTCCCTTGCAAGAGGTCGGATTGGATTGCATGTTTTTACTCTTTGGGACCAGGTACCGATCGAACCCAAACAATACGGGAGAGGAGAGGAGGGGGATCGGTAGTCGCAGAGAGAAAATTTTTCTTCTCTCGTGGGATGAAGGGGTCGTCCCTGTTGAACAGACTTGGCCCATTACAGTACAGTCAAGCACTAGGTAAATTAGCATTTCAGCCCCAATTCGCTGCTGATCGATAAGATGTCCAGAGCTACTATTAACTTAAAGCTACGTGCGACGATCAGGATTCGCCAGTCTAGCGGACAGCGGTAGAGCGGTTTCACAGAAGCCGCTCGATTGATTGATTAGATTGTGAATCTCTGTCAAGACATTCTGAGACTGCATCAAGCGGGATGCAGCAGGGATGTTTGTCCCTTGTCAATGCGTTCATTATGTTGCAATGGAAACACTATCGACTTATGCATGAGACATGCATTGATGGGACGACAACTCTGGAAATACCCGTAGCATGGCACGATGGAATCGGCGAAACCGTAAGATATTCTTTACTTCGTGCGCAGCACATAGTTCGACACCTGGTGTTTTTGTTATTTCATACAACTTCGGACCCTTGTTTTTAGACACATTCCGCAATCTAGAAAATCTGGATCTTACCAACGCTCCGGCAGTCAACGATCGTTGTTGGTTCATTCTACTAACGAAGCAACTAACTTGAAGGCGGCTATTCTTCTTTGATCCCATGTAAGGGCACCCGCAAGAGCTCCCGTCAAGCACCCTGGTAATAAATCGATGCAAAGCCACAGGCCACCATCAGGGACCAAATTCGTTTTAGGTTCTGTCGACATGCGGATGAACGGCGGAGTGGTAAAGGCAGAGAGAGATTTTACGGACAGGAATAGGACGGACCGCTTTGGCTTCCCGAGATCCAGGCTTCAATGCGATTGGCAGTTTTCTCTAAATGAACAAACTTACCTTGGATCTTTGAGCCCTCATCCATATTTTAGGTGACTTTCTACGCAAATTAGAGTGCAGGGTTAGTTCCCATGACTAGATCGCTTTGAAGGTTTTCACCATCAAACTTTCGGAAAACATTCTCGAAGTCTTTCCTTAATTGATCTGTAGTTACATCGACAAAGACTACATATTATCGAGTAGGTCTTCACTACCTTGGGTTGGATTATTTTTTATGTTCAACAATTACTTCTTATGCTCTCTACACCTCGGAGAACCTTCGAAATGGTGACGTGGGTACCATGCAGGTATGTGAACATGGATCAACTATTAGGTTATCTGATTAGATCAAGCCGAAGATCAGCATGTCGCTTGCTGTACACCTGAATTTTGTGCTGTGGCCAGTGCCCAATTCTGACGTCTTTTTTCATCCGCGTTTTTCTTATTCCCACAGCACCACACTGTTTTCAACACTCAACACAGCAACATGATTTATTTGTAGAAAGTGATATCGTGATATTTCTTCCATATAACATACCTCAAACTCCGTTCATCCAAGAGGTTTTGTAATAGGTAGTTGAGAATTGATTTCTGTAGGTCAGTGAGAATAGGGTACCTTCTTGCCTGCAACAAGGAAAGTCAACCAATAAATGGATGCACCTTCCAAGCTCAGGTCCTCAACGTATGAAAAGGAAGCCCACACCTCCCTTCTGTTTCCCCACCCACAAGTTGCATCATCCAAGGACCAAAGCGCCAGGGCCTAAAATACCCACCATCATCACTCCCGCTTCATCACGGCTCTCAATTAATTATCGTCCGTCGTCCTGAACCCTGGACATTGCCTGTCACCTGTCTTTTAGGCCTCGTCTACGGCTGCCCACATGTCATGAGTCTACCGTTGTTTCCAGCGCCAGCCGCTGACGCCGCTCAACTTCGCTTAACCGCCCCCCTAACGTCGTCGTTATCGTAGTAGCCACAAACCGACGGACCAGTTGCTGCTATTTTGCTTCTGTAATCGAGTGCAAAGCTCGCCTAGGATCCCACGTTACGGTGTCATTCTAAACCACATCCCCTCGGGCGTCCGAGACTACGCCGACCGAGTATGGGTCTTTCAATTAACGAGCGTGGGGTTTGCCCTTGTCCTTGACAATCTCCTTGGTCACCTTGAGGCATCGTCGCTTCAAAGATTGAGTAATGGCTTCAATCCTTTCCGTCGTCGGTTCGATTTCTGCTCAAATGTTATTTCCCGATCGACACATTCATCCATTGCATGCGCAGTACGGCCCTCTCACGTCTTCATGATTGATATGCTTCATATTTCGTAGAATAGGTGAGTCAACAAGCGTCCAACCATCGTCTTGACGCAGTCCTCAGATCGTTCAATACACCCATCACCCTATACACAAAAGCTCTGTACTGAGCTTCCCCCTCTTACTTTTTTTCTGCGTTGTGTTCGACAATGTTCTGGCTGAGCATCTTGTGCATTGTCATAGTTTCTTACTCAATCACATCCCGCACATTTCTCCTCCCTACCTCACCTTTCCATTCACCTCTGGCGTCCGAACTATAACCCGGACTCACTTCTCTCTGGCTTTGTTGCTGAGCGTTCTGGCCGCATTCGACCTATATTCGCCGGAACATCGGCAAGGTTGTTTGTGGGTGATGGTCCGTGTCTGATACAGGAAAGCATCCGACGCTCGTTCTTTTATTACAGTTGTATACCCGACGGACAAAATTTCATATGGATGTCGCAAACAAAATCATTTGTCAGAATGTGGCTCCCTTCATCTCGGGGCGACCCGTCGAGGATCTGTCACCTGCATGGACCAAAAGCGATGTTGTTATCAATCACAAAGTTGATCAAGTGCTGACTGAGACCTTGAATTGACGGCCAGAACGGGCAAGTGCAATCGCTTGGCCTGCAACCAGTGTTGCATTTGTCTATGTGATATCTTCAATCCTGAAATTCTGTTTGCCTCGATTGCCGCCATAAGCCCTTTTACCCAACGGCTTACCAGGTAGTTAATCCTGTGTTGAAGTGCAAAGATGGAGCGGCCTTTCCCTTGTCGGGGTTGGTTTCGATCTGAGGCCCAGTGTGATCAACCGAGCTACCAAATACGGAATCACGAATTTTATAAGCCCATCCATCACATTTGCGACCCAACAGATGACGAGAGTCACTCTTCGCGACTTGGTCTGTTCTCTTGTGCTCTGAATTGGGGCAGACTTGAAGTAGCTGATGAAGCCAACATTCGAGTAAGCTCGTCACATTCGAAGACTAAGTAGAGTGTCAACCAAGTCGTGACGCAATCCATCGAGTGGGTTTTCTGCTCATTTGGCACCAAAGGTCAATCGCCTTGTCAATGAGAGAACCAATATCCCACGCACCCACGCCGTATCCTGGAGCAGTACAGTGCTGTACAAGTTTTAGCATAATGCATACATAACAAGCTCATTTTACTGTACTCCCGACGGCAACGAGCTCCACCATACATGCATCCAAAACAGAGATCCAGGTATCTCGGCTCACACCACTTTGATTCAATCAGCCAAACGTAACGCTACATCAATGGCTTCACGTCAGGGTCTTGACTTTTACCTCTCCCGGACCTGGTACATGCCTTAACTGCCCCTCCTTTCAACTTGTCATTGCTGCTAACCATGCACATGCAGAACACTATTATAGCCGGGTTTTGCTTGTACCTGCCACTCTCGCGGGTCGATGAGTAATTACTCGACGTTGACAGGCTGGATTATACTGTCATCCACACGCCCCCTTTGATCAGGTCAACCGCATTGTATCACATCCCACGCCTCGAGTTTTTCTCGAGCGAATCACCGTGACGCCGATTCTAAGACTGCTTACGACCGTTTGTTTTGTCGCAATTCCAATTCGCGGCCTCCGTGTTTTGTACCCCGGTTGATGCCCACTCATCCCGAGTCCTGGTTCCGCGTGGTCACTAAGTGACCGAAGCAACCTGGTGTTAGTCCACCCTATATTCTTTAATAGTACTTGGCCTGTGATTCATGCACCAGGGTGAGGCTTCTGGCTGACCATAATATTCCCTAAAAGGGCCATACGTTCTACTGCATGCACACACCTCCAACGTTACCACTACCATCGCCAGCCTCGATTGTTACTGGCGCCATTTCTTGATCGAAACTGCACTCTATCGCTACTATCATTACTAGCACCATTATCTCAATTGCCTAAAAGCGCCATCATTTTTACTAACTCATCTCCCAGTCTACCAACAAGCTGAGAGATTGACAGACGCAACAATGGACATCACTGGGCTTTCGATCATGAATGCCCAGGCACCCAGGCAACCTGGGCCACAGCTGTTGCACCAACTGGTTAAGCTTTCTAGTCAGCATGTTGCTCTGGATTACATGGGAAGCAACCAGCGAGTAAATCTAACATACCATCAGCTGCATGAAGCTGCAGCATCCCTCGCCAGCCGCATTACCAAAACTTCTGGCAGTGCCGAGGGCCAGTTTGTTGTCCCCGTCCTCATTCACCAGTCCCCTTCACTCTATATCTCCCTTTTGGCCATCCTGAAGGCCGGAGGAGCTTTCTGTCCTCTGAACATCGACGCACCACCTGAACGGGTGAAATTCATTCTTGACGATGTAGCGGCAACAGTGGTGCTCGTGTCAAAAGAGCTTGCCTCTGCGATACCTAATGGCATCAGTGCAACCGTGATCATAGTTGATGAGGAAGAAGACCAAAGTAGCACACTTCAAAGTCAATCGACTAAAGTCAACTCTCGAGTTCCCGGACCAGAAGACCTGGCCTATGTCATGTATACTTCCGGTTCGACAGGAACGCCCAAAGGTGTGGGGATTTCCCATGATGCTGCAACACAAGCTCTTATTGCACACGACAGACATATTCCATCATTTTCTCGCTTTCTACAGTTCGCAGCACCGACATTTGATGTTTCTGTTTTCGAAATATTCTTCCCGTTCTTCCGTGGAGCAACTTTGGTCAGTGTGCGAAGAATCGAGATGTTGGACGATCTTCCTGGGGTATTGCGTGCCATGGAAGTAGACGCTTGCGAGCTCACACCAACAGTCGCCGGAAGTCTGTTGCGGACAAGAGCGAATGCACCGGACCTTAAGGTGCTGTTGACTATCGGTGAAATGCTCAATGCACCCGTCGTCGAAGAATTTGGAGGCGATGAAAACAGACCAAGCATGCTTTGGGCAATGTACGGTCCGACTGAGGCAACTATTCATTGGTGAGTTGAAATATTCCGGTCAAAGTTCAAGGCTAATATGTCTAAAGTACACTCCAAGCGGAATTTTCTTCTGATTCTTCAACGGGAAACATCGGTGTACCCTTAGACACAGTCTCATGTTTTATCATTGAAATTCCTGATTCAGATAGTGAGCAATCTGAGATAAGAATTCTTCCTCAAGGAGAGGTTGGAGAACTAGCTGTAGGTGGCTACCAACTAGCGACTGGCTACATCAACCGGCCTGAGCAGACATATTCAGTTTTCGTTGATTCGCCCTTTGGTCGCATTTATCGTACAGGTGACAAAGCTCGGCTACTCCCAAATGGAAAGCTGGAATGCTTTGGTCGATTATCAGATGGGCAAGTGAAGCTGCGAGGGCAGCGCTTAGAGCTAGGCGAAGTGGAACAAGCTGTCCTTCGCACATCAGGATGCCACAGCGCTGTAGCAGCAGTGGCGAGATCTATCCTGGTGGTGTTCTGCGCCGTGGATGCAGGTGTTACAGAAGATGCTGTTCTGAAGCACTGCGGAGATTGGCTGCCGCAGTACATGGTTCCCGGAGAAGTGATTTTGATGTCTGAATTTCCTAGACTGCCCAGCGGCAAGGTCGATAGGAAAAGGCTCAAAGCAGAGTACGAGGAACACAAAGAAGCCATGTTAGAGGAAATTGCAGACTCCGAACCTGTGAATGAGTTCGAGTCCAATCTTCTGGTGGTTGTGTCTCGTGTCATGAATTTCAAAGTCAACAAGTCCACATCTCTCGCTGCTATCGGGATGGACTCTCTCAGTGCAATTAAACTTGCCTCAAGTCTTCGGAATGCAGGACTCAGCATTGATACGACTGATCTGCTCATATCGAAAACTGTATTCGATATTGTTTTCGCTGCACGGAGGCAGATACAAAATCAGACTGTCAGCTCCCTGCCAGCCTCAACAAACCTGTCGCTAGACTTCACCCAAGTTTTGCAGCAGAACACCACCCTGGCTGACTTGAGCGGTTTGATAGAAGAGATAATACCATGCACTCCATTGCAAGCGGCCATGCTGGCTGAAACGTCTCACAACTCAGCTGCTTATTGTAACCAGGTCGAGCTCACTATTCCCCTTAACTACTCTGCCCACCAAATTTCCGAATCTTTCGCGCAGCTATCGCAGAAGAACGCAATTCTACGCACCGGATTTGCGATTGTTGATGGAAGATTCGTCACCATTGTCTACGGGGAACTCCGACTTGAGCAAATCAAAGTCGTTGACCAGGTTCAAGGTGATTTCTCGCTTTCATCACCTAAAGACTTTTGCTCCCCTATGAGACTTCAGATTCAACAGGATCCTATGGATGAAAAATACCGTGTCCTTTTGCAGATGCATCACTCACTATACGATGGCTGGTCCATGGATATTCTGCTTTCTGATTGGTCTAAGCTGCTTTTGCAAGAACCGGTATCAGAGCATTCGTCGTTTCGCGAGGTTGTTAACTTTTATCAACAACTGCAAAGCAGTGATGATGCACGAATGTTTTGGACTGAAAATCTCGCTGGATGGAAGAAAACACCACTGCCCAAGCTGCGTGATAAGCTTGTTCACTCGAGTGAGGTCCTTTCATTCCGAAGACCTATGACACTTTCTCGCAGTAGAGTTACTGCAGAAGCCGAGAGGAATGGCTTCAGCCCCCAGGTATTCTTCCAGGCATCGCTGGCTCTGTTATGGGCCAGCGTTACAGGAGCGCAGGATATCACAATCGGTTCAGTAACATCTGGAAGAACTATCCCGGTGATAGACATTGAACAGATCATTGGACCTTGTATTGCTGCGCTGCCTGTCAGGATAGACTTTGACAAGATTTCTATTGGCCTGGACCTACTCAAAAACCTACACTCTAGCAACAGAAAGATTATGCAACACTGCACAGTCTCTCTGTCCGAGGTTAAGAAGTTAATTGGGCTACAACTCGGAGAGAGCCTATACGACGTACTATTTGTGTATCAGGAGTCACTCGCCAGCTCAGAACGAACACAATGCATGGTAAAAGAAGTCAACCATCTTGACCGCTTAGAAACGCCCATCTTGTTCGAAGTCGAGCCGACAGAAGACGGATTCATGTTGCAAGTTACATACCATGAAGACATCGTGCCACCAGCAACAGTCCAGCACATGGTTGATCAATTCGAGGCGCTGGTCCACTCAATCTTAGAAAGGCCTACTCAAGAGATCAAATGTACCTTGAGGGAGATCAAATGCACTCCGTCTATTGACAACATTAATACATCTCCACCCCAACGAGTCCCTGACTTGGCGCGGCTTTTTGAGGATGTTGTTCGGAAATACCCCGAGGAGAATGCCCTACTCTTTTCCCACTCTCTGGAAGTTGCGAATCGTGTCATTTGGTCATTCCGAGAACTGAACAATGAAGCAAACCAGATCGCACAGTACCTGCAAAGCTGTGGAATCGAAGTCGGCCAAGTGGTGGCTGTGATCATGGAAAAATCGCCTGCTCTGTATGCGTCAATATTGGCCATCATCAAGTGCGGTTGTGGATATCTGCCAATTCTCCCTTCAACACCTCTTGCCCGTACTCGCGAGATTCTATTGCAAGCCGGAATCAAGTACTGTTTGGTTGACAGTTCACCCGACCAACTTGCATCCATGCCGGGGTTGTCAACCATTACTGTTAATACCAACTTGTTAGACGAATTCTCCACCGCCAACTTGGACATTGAAGTTGATGGATCTCGACTTGCATACGTGATTTATACGTCGGGTACTACGGGAACTCCAAAAGGTGTCGCCGTTCAGCAACAGAGCATTGCCGCGAACATTGAACATCTCGAGGCAACATACCCAAAGCCCCCCAGATCACAAGGTCGGCTCCTTCAAGCATGTTCTCAAGCTTTCGATGTGTCGGTTTTCGAGATATTCTATACCTGGTGTGCCGGTATGTGCCTATGCGCAGGCACCAATGACACAATTCTGGAGGACATTGAACGTTCGATACGCGACCTTGAGATCACACACCTTAGTATGACACCGACTGTGGCTGCTCTTGTTGACCCTTCAAACGTCCCAAGTGTACAATTCCTTGTAACAGCCGGTGAGCCCATGACGCAGGCCGTACACAACAAATGGTGTCACCAGCTGTGGCAGGGCTATGGCCCCTCTGAAACCACGAATATATGCACAGTCAAGAAGATGACGGCTGATGACTATATCGAGCACTTGGGGCATGTGTTCCCCAATACCTCTGTTGTAGTCCTTTCCCCAGAAACCCTTGACACTGTGCCTATGAACTGGGTCGGGGAGTTCTGTTTTGGCGGTGCGCAGGTTGCTCAAGGCTACCTGAACATGCCAGAGCTCACAGCGCAAAAGTTTATCCAGCACCCCCAGTATGGAAAGCTCTACCGATCTGGAGACATGGGTCGTATGCTTCCTGGTGGGTCCTTGGTGATTCTAGGTCGTATCGATGACCAGGTTAAGTTGAGAGGCCAAAGAATCGAGATAGGCGAGATCAACAGCACAGCCACCTTGGCTGGATTTGCAACCTCAGCTGCTACGGTTTTAGTGCAACATGGGGAAAGCACGATCAAACAATTGGCCCTCTTCTTTGTTCCTCAGCATGATCCTACTGAGTTCCGTGTGCTGGAGATTGACAATGAAGTTCAACAGTCTTTGGCTGCGCACATGCAATCACGCTTACCTGGATATATGGTACCATCTTACTTTGTACCGATCTCTTCTATGCCGATGACATCGAGCGGAAAGGTAGACAAACGTTGTTTGCATGCTTGTTTCAACAAGCTGGACCGGCAATATCTCGAAAAGGTGTCGAGATCGTCTGGTGATAACCCAGATGAAGGTGACTGGGGCCAAATGGACCTGGTCATCTCGGAAGTCATCAAAGAATCCGTGGCAGCATCCGTTGGTGGCTTCGGTCGATGGACGCCCTTTACCGTCCTCGGAGTAGACTCCATCTCTGCAATTGATCTTTCCCGTGCCCTAAGTACAAAATTGGGGGCCCGTGTTGCAGTATCTGACATCCTGCGCAATCCAACTATCGCCCAGCTGGCAAAGTATCTGGAGGGGAAGCCTTCGTATGAAAAGACGGCATTGGAGGGTACCCAAAGGGAATTCTTCCCCGTCGTCTTCACCGCCGCAATAAGAGAACTCTTCCTCGGAGAGTCAAAGGCTATCAAAGATGTCTTACCATGTACACCCTTGCAAGAAGCAATGCTTTCTCGTGGACAAAGAGGCTATTATAACAAAGTTCTGTTGCGTCTGAAGGCGGAACCAGGGGCGATCCGATCATATTGGGAAGTAATGTCCAAGAGGCATAATATCCTCCGAACCTGTTTCGCTACGACGACGGACTCTAAGCATGCTATTGCTCAGGTTGTCCTGGAAGATTGGGAAATTCCCTGGAGAACATTTGACATCAGTGAACCATCGTTTGATGGAGCGATCGAAGAACATCTCAAGTCTTTGCCGGACCCAGTTGACTCTAGAATTCCGCCTGTGTCTCTAGCTCTTCTTCGATATAGAGGCTCCTCGTTCCTTTCGTTTATCTGCCACCACGCGCTATATGACGGCGTGGCGATGGAGCGACTGCTGAAAGAAGTGGAAGCGTTGGCCGGTGGCGAGGTTTTACCACCCCCAGTGTCGTATAAGGAGTTTCTGGAGATTTCGACCAATCTACCTAACGATACCGAGGAGTTTTGGCAACAACACCTTCGAGGATACAAGGCATTGTCAATATTCACACAGTCGAGCTCAAGTAAGATTGACCAGAGTACTTGTACCACATCCCTAGACATGCCCCTTGCCGATCTGCAGGGACGTCTCCGTGACTTTGGTACGACTCTTCTCTCAGTTTGTCAAGCAAGTTGGGCCACTGTTCTTGCGATGACATACCGGCAGCCAGATGTGTGCTTTGGCAATGTTATGAGCGGCCGAACCTTGGACATTGATGGTCTGGAAAGGCTTGTGGCGCCCTGTTTCAATACCATCCCCATTCGAGTTGACTTGCCGACATCATCGAGCAACATAGATATGGTCAAGTACTTGCAAAAGCTTAACACGGAGCTGCTTACGTATCAATTCACTCCACTGCGTCTAATCCAGCGTAGCATCAACCGTACCGGTAAACACATATTTGATACCTTACTGCTGCTACAGAAGCCGCTGCAAGACATCGATCAAACTGTTTGGGAACTCGAGGCAGACTCAGGAGACATGGACATCCCTCTAGTTTGTGAGGTGGTTCCCTGTCCGGGGCTGAACTCGCTAGTCGTCAATCTTCATCGGGATATGAGCATTGTAACCGAAGACGTTGCCTCTGCCATGGCTGACGCGTTCAAGTTGATACTGAAGGCCATTTTGACGGCTCCCCACTCGACCCCAATGACTACAGAGGATCTTCCTGACAGCTTGCGTTCAATACTACAACAGCTCGAGCCCCAGTATGGAAAGAAAGACAACACAGGGCAGATACCTGACGAGGAGGAAGAATGGAGCGAAGTTGAGCTAGATGTCCGTCAAGTTCTGGCCAAACTCTCTGGAGTGAGTGACCAGCAAATCAAGCGCCGCACAACCATCTTCCAACTTGGTCTGGACAGTATAAACGCAGTTCAAGTAGCTTCAATTCTCCGTCAACGTGGATTTATCGTTTCTGCGTCTGACGTAATTGAATGTCCGAGTTGCTCTAAGATAGCTGCTAAGCTACTGGAAAACCGCTCAAGAACGAAGAGCGAGGATTTGAAAAGATACGACATTGGTCGATTCTCACATCAAGTCTACTCCGAGGTCGTTGGTCGGTTACCCCAAACAGCGAATATCGAAGCAGTTCTTCCCTGCACACCTTTGCAGTCCGCCATGCTGGCATCGTTCATACAATCTGGAGGCGAAAATTATCTCAACGCAATGGAGTATATTGTCACAGATGAGACCTCGCTAGAGAGTCTTGAAAAAGCTTGGCAGTTACTCCATGAGCGACATCCCATGCTACGAACTGGTTTTGTACCTGTCCAACACCCTGATGCCACATTTGCTATGGTCAGGTATGCACCAGGTTCGATGAAAACGCCCTTTAGTATTGCAGAATCTGAGGGCGATAAGGCATCCGACTTGTTGCATTTGAAGGGCAATACGAGCGAAAGAGTTCTTGCTGCATTGCACCAGCCCCCTTGGACAGTGGTTCTGGCCCAGACCCCCCAAGAAATCTCGATGAAATTTGTCGCTCACCATGTACTTTACGACGCGCCTGCACTTCAAATGATGCTTGAGGATCTTTCTCGACTTGTCAAGAACAAACGACTGCTGCCAGTATCAAAGATTGAGCCTGCTGTGTCGACGATTTTAAGTAACTCACTAGACGAGCAAGGGTCGGAAAAGGCTTTTTGGGAAGCCAAGGCAAGCAGCACTGTTGTCAACAAATTCCCATTGATGACTCCGCTGCGAGTTGAGAGTCGATGTATGCTGGCCGACACGACTGTGTCATCTCTATCATTCACCAAACTCAAGCGTGCTACTCAAGCCTCAAATGTAACCATCCAAGCAGTCATCCAGGCGGCTTGGACGCGAGTGCTGGCCTCTTATCTGGGTGAGAACTCGGTGGTTTTTGGTGTTGCACTATCTGGAAGAACCACCGATGAGACCAAAGACGCCCCGTTCCCGTGTCTTAACACAGTTCCCGTTGTGGCGAGCAATGTTACATCTAATGCTGAGCTGGTCAGCTACATGATGGAATACAATCAGCGCCTCCACAAGCATCAATTTTCACCACTTGGAAAAGTTCAGAGATGGCTGGGACATCCAGCTGGCCCCGTGTTTGACACGTTAATTGCTTATCAAAAAACGCCAGACGCCGGGTCTTTCTCTTTACCGTGGAAGCTGGTCAAGGATGAGGCAAGAGTCGAGTATTCAGTTTCATTGGAAATCGAACCTACAGAAGATGACCATGTTCGTCTGTGCATAACCTATTACAACGATATAATTCCTCGTGAGCAGGCACAGCTCCTGATGAAACAATTCGACTCTTCACTGAGCCATATCGCTTGCAATCATCTCGCTGCTGAAGACGAGGCTTTTCATCTTTCACCAGAGTTGTACTCGGTTCTACCTCCCTCGCATCCAGTACTTGATGCCCCTGTTCAGTTCTTACACCAATTCGTGGAACTGGGAGCAGTTGTTCACCCAAATAAACTTGCTCTTGAGTTTGTCTCGGCTTTCGATGGGGACACATGCCTCAAAAAACAATGGGATTACCGCCAGCTCAATATCATGGGAAACAGGGTGGCCAACATGCTTCAAGAAAAGCTCACCCCTGGCAGTATTGTTGCAATCCACTTCGACAAATGCCCCGAGGCGTACTTTTCCATCCTGGGCATTCTAAAAGCTGGCTGCTCTTTTGTTGCGCTTGATCCCTCCGCACCAAAGGCTCGAAAACAGTTTATTGTTGAAGATTCCAAAGCACCTTGCCTGCTTACACGGAATTTGGAGGATCTGGACTTCGAAGTCAAAACTGCTATTTTTGAAGTGAAGGTCGAGTCTTTGAGTGTGCTGGAAGAGGAAGAGCTTGTTTTCCAGCCAGTAGTCTCCCCCTCAGACACCTGTTATTGCCTCTATACGTCTGGGACTACAGGAACGCCCAAAGGCTGTGAGATCACTCATGATAACGCTGTTCAAGCAATGATGGCCTTCCAAGAGCTTTTCAAGGGTCACTGGGATGCTGATTCACGTTGGCTCCAATTCGCAGCCCTACACTTTGATGTTTCCGTCCTCGAGCAGTATTGGAGCTGGTCTGTGGGTATGGCTGTCGTCGCTGCTCCAAAAGATCTCATTCTGGACGACTTGACAGCATCCATCAACAAGCTTGAGATTACGCATATTGATCTAACACCAAGTCTGGCACGGCTAACACACCCCGACGAGATCCCTAGCCTCTGCCGTGGCGTCTTCATCACTGGAGGCGAACAACTCAAGCAAGAGATTCTTGATGTTTGGGGACCGAAGGCAGTTATTTATAATGCCTATGGTCCAACAGAGGCCACTATCGGTGTCACTATGTTTCAGCGTGTGCCTGTCAATGGTCGGCCAAGTAACATCGGAAAACAGTTCCCCAACGTTGGCTCATTCATATTCAAACAAAACACAAACACGCCTGTTTTACGTGGCGCTGTTGGTGAGCTTTGCGTATCAGGTAGACTAGTCGGAAAAGGCTACCTCAACCGGCCTCAACTCACAGAGGAACGATTCCCTACACTAGAGGAGTTTGGTGAACGTGTTTACAGGACTGGAGATCTCGTGCGCGTCCTGCATGATGGCTGCTTCGATTTCCTGGGTCGGGCTGACGACCAAGTCAAGCTGCGAGGCCAACGGCTCGAAATAGCAGAGATTAATCACATCATCCGCACCGACGTTACTGAGATCCACGACGCTGCGACAATCGTGGCTCGACATGGAACTAGTGGCAAGGATGTCTTGGTATCATTCATTGTCGGCGAGCACCTGACCACAGGGCCACTCAGAGTTGTGTCAGATGAAGAGGGTCTGGCTACCAAAGCAAAAGAGGCCTGCCGGGCCAAGCTTCCAGGATACATGGTGCCGACTTACATTCTCCCTCTTCCATATATCCCGCTTTCTTCCAACAACAAGGCCGAGATAAAGGATTTGAAGAAGCTCTTTAGTGAACTCGCGCCTGAACAACTCATGGAGCTATCTCATGCCGCAACAGCTCCTGTTTCGCAAGGTGCCCAGGATATACTTGCTCTGCTATATGATGCTTTGGCGCAGTTTAGCAACATCAACAAAGATGATCTTTCATCAACGACAAGCATATTTGACGTTGGCGTGGACTCAATCACGGCACTCAGACTGGCCTCTCTCCTCAAATCGCGTGGTCTACATGCAGTGTCGCCTGCCATGCTGCTCAAAAACCCTGTCATCGGTGATCTTGCAAATAGTCTTGCCAAGGCCGCTTCAAGTCAAAGACAGAAGCTCGCCAGAGAAACGAAACAGTCCATCCAAGCGTATACGCATCGGCACCGTGGCTTAGTCTATAACAGTCTCAATCTTGGACTAGCAGATATCGAGTATATTGCGCCATGCTCACCGTTGCAACAAGGGATCATTTCGCGGTCCCTTACGAGTACACAACCTGGGGCTTACTTCAATACTTTCCAGTTGAAGCTCCACGAGTCGACGACCACAATAAAGCTTCAACAGGCATGGAAGGACTTGGTATTCTCTGAGAGCATCCTGAGGACTGTTTTCGTACCTTCCACAGATGGCTTCATGCAAGTCGCTTTGCGAAACCCCCTCTTCCCCTGGGAATCCACCACCTTTGGCTCAGACGAACTGGCTGAAGGCTACCTTGCAGAGCAAAAAGAGAATTGGATACAACGGAACAAATCCTCGATTGCGCAGCCTTTGTTGTTGACTTATGTCGAAACACCTACATCGAGATTGCTCACTGTTCATATTTTCCACGCACTGTATGATGGAAATAGCTTCGATCTCATGATGGATAGAGTAGCTGCAAACTACGCAGGTACCTCTGTTAAAAAAGCTCCTTCATTCTTTGAAGCTCTCACGTCTGGCCCTTTGACAAGACATGACAACTGTAAGGGTTTCTGGGAGAAGCATCTGGAAGGTTGGGTGCCCTCTTCGATCACAGCATATGAGAGCAGCGCCCACGAGTCAGTCGTTGTTGCTGAGTGTGAGATGCTTATCTCAAATTTCGAGGCAATTCGATCGTCACACAACGTCACACTCCAGGCCGTGATAATGGCACTTTGGACTTCTGTATTGCAGAACCTTGTTCAAAGCCAAATCACTATTGGCGTTGTTGTCTCGGGGAGAGCAATTGACCTCCCAGGGGTCGAGAACACCATTGGCCCTCTCTTCAATACTGTGCCTTTCTTCCGGCAAGCTGTTCAACACGAGGATTGGAAATCACTAGTCCGACGATGTCATGACTTCAATGCTTCGGTTCTTGACTTCCAACACGTTCCTCTGAAGAATATCCAGAAGTGGTGCTCTCATAGCAAGGCTCTGTTCGATACCCTCTTCACCTACCAAATTGAAGAAGCCAAGACTGGTGACAATGAGCTGCCTTTCGAGATTCAGAATAGCGAAGTGACTCCTGACTACCCTCTTGCCCTTGAAGCGGTCTATACACAAACGGGCAAGCTCCGATTTACAATCGTTGCGCAGGGACATGCAGTCTCTCAGTCGATTCTGGATAACCTCCTCAACGATATCGAGCGTTTCGCTGACCTAGCGGCGAAGTCACCACGGAGCGAAGTGCCTGTTCCGCAATTCAAAACTCCTCTCGTCGACAACTTTCACAGTGGAACTGCAGAAAAACACAGCCAGAACAGCTTTGAATGGACATCAGAGGCTCGAGCAATCCAAATCGAAATCTCTACACTGGCAGGCATTGACCCTGCAGACATTACACAAGACGCTTCCATCCTGGAGCTCGGCCTTGACAGCATTGATGTGATCAAACTTGCAGCCAAGCTCAAGAAAAAGAGCATCAATCTAGCCCCTTCACAGATTATGCGCCAGCAGACAATCGCCAAGATGATCACCGAGCTGACAAGCCTCACTAACGACTCTTCATACCCCCCAAGAGATAGCTTTTTGTCGCGCATTGGGAACAGGTTGCGCGAACATCTTCAGGCTTCGGGAGTGGATATGAGCAATGTAGAATCCGTGTTACCACCCACCCATCTGCAGGAATCGATGATAGCAGGGATGATCCATTCTGGCTTTGAGGCTTATTTTAATCACGATGCTCTACGCGTATCCGACCATGTTGATACTGCACAGCTCATCCAAGCTTGGAAGGACCTCATACACCAAACACCAGTTTTGAGAACAGGCTTTTACCAAGTGGAGAGTCAGGACTTTGACATGACATTTTGCCAGGTGGTGTCGAAATCCCTTGATATCGATTTTGACGCAACGAGAATTGAAGACCTCAGCGAGCTACACCAGATCACCGATGCTGCCAAGTCTGTGGCCGAGAATGGACGAGGGCAAAAGCAACTTTTTCAATTAAAGCTGGTGGTTATAGGTCAAGAAAGATACATGGTTCTCTCCATTGCCCATGCTCTCTACGATGGATGGTCTTTGAGTTTACTCTTCCAAGATCTCCAGGCACTGTTGGAGGAAAGATCGATCACTCGACCTCCAGTAGAGCAATTCATCGCGAGAGTCATGGATTCCACAACTCACAAGGCTAAGGACTTTTGGATGCAATATTTACAAGACGCTCCGTCATCAACCATCCCCGTAAAAGCTCAGCTTCCTACAGTTGAGACTAAAGTTCAGCGGTTTCAGTCGGTATCGAAAGTCAATTTATTGGAGATAGAGTCAGCCTGCAAAAGGCTGTCCATCAGTCTGCAAGTACTCTGTCAAGCTTGTTGGGCGGTCACTCTGGCACGCCAGATCCGAAGCATAGACGTGACATTCGGAACTGTCTTGTCGGGGAGGGACTTCGATGGAGCTGACAGTCTGGTATTTCCAACAATGAACACAGTTGCCTTGCGTTGTATATTGCATGGCTCGGCAGCTGAGTTCCTGCGTTACCTGGAAGAAAACATGACCGACATTCGGGACTTCCAACATTATCCTCTCCGCAAAGCTCAAGCGGCTGCAAAGGTTGACGGACAAGACTTACTCAATACTCTGTTCATACTTCAAAGGTCACCGGTATCGAATGACCCAGCGAATCGCCCTCTATTAACCTCGGTTGAAGCGTCGTCGTCTACTGAGTATCCTCTCTGCGTGGAAGCTGAAGCTGTCTCGGACTCTCTAGTGTGGAGACTCGCTTTGCAGACCCAGTGTAGCTGGCATGGAGGTCCTCAGAGTCTGCTCGAGACGCTAGATAGTGTCATGAGCTTTCTGATAATGTCGAAAGATCCTGAAATTCTGTCGTTTGGCGAACGAGGCGTGTCAATTTGTGGCACGCCTCCAGTGGCTCTACCAGAGAGCATCCGCCACGAAGATGCTTTCGATAATTATTCATCAAGAGATGAGAAGATCGAGTGGAACCAAAACGAATTAGGAATTCGGGAGGTTCTCCATCAGGTCTCGAATGTTCCAATTTCGTCCATCAAGCTTTCCGACAATCTGTACCACCTTGGACTGGACTCAATCAGTGCTATCAAGGTGTCATCTCTTCTACGAAAAGCGGGCATAGATCTCCGACCACAAGATCTCATCAAATCCTCAAGCATATCGGAAATGGCTCTAAAGGCAGACACCAAGCTCAAAAAGCCTTTGCAAACTCTTGAAACTGCCAAAGAATGGGTACCTCCCGCTGACATTGATGTGAACAAGCTGCTTGCCGGCAATGGCATAAACAAGGACAACGCAGAGGTTCTACCTGCATTGCCGATGCAAGTTTACATGTTGACTGCATGGGAAAATTCCAATGGGTCCGTCTTCTTCCCTGAGTTTCCCTGTCGGATCAAAACCTCGGCCAGCCTGAGAGAAATCGATCAAGCTTGGGGCAGGCTTGTGTCCGAAACACCACTTCTGCGAACCTGTTTTGCTTCCACGCAGTCTTCGACCATCCCTTTCGTACAAATCATTCTTAAAGAACTCGATGTTCCGCTCTCAAGGTTGAAATCGGAAGAACGCTCAAACTGCTATATCCGGCCATTGGTCGAGGCGAACATCGAACAGGAAGACAAAGACACATGGCTTTTACGTCTCAAACTACACCATGCTCTGTATGACGGAGTCAGTCTTCCTGCACTATTGCAGCGACTCTCTGAGTTATTGAATGGCTCTGGTACTATGGAAAACAAGGGCGTCTCCCAGTGGAAGCAATTTATAATGCGCCACACTGTGGATGAAGCTCGTATCGCAAGACGAGAATTCTGGACATCGTATCTCGAGGGCTCATCTTCCAATCCTATCATCAACAACTCGGACGCAGACGTCAAGATGCGAACCTCACATTTGAACCGGTCTGCCGTCTTAGACATCGGTTCCATCCAGGTCCTTGCTACCCAGTCTGGCGTTTCTTTCCAGGCTTTGTTTCTCTCAGCTTACGCCAGAGCACTTGCCAAACAGAACAATGTCTCTGATGTTGTGTTTGGTTTGTATCTTGCCAATCGAGCTGCTGGCGAGGATCTCCCTCAAACCTACCCCACCTTGAATCTTGTACCTTTGAGGGTCAGCTTATCTGTCAATCGACCTCTGGCGGCTGTTGCCGCCGACATTCAAAGAGATATCCACCTCATTACATCTGAAGGTCGGGCAGAGGTTGGTCTTTGGGAAATTGCACAGTGGACGGGAATCAGAATAACCTCATTTGTGAATTTCCTAACCCTCCCCGGCGACACCAACCCAACTGGGAGCTCCATCACGGTGTTACCCGAGACGAACACAGATATTGCTGATAGCGTACCTGATCGTTCCCGGATACCCTTCTTGGAAAGCATTGTCAGAAACGATATTCCAGTAAGTCACCTTATCTTTGTATCAATTTAGCTTCACAACCACTAACGCGGACTGTTATAGATGGCTATCGATATTGAAGCGTCAGTTGATGGCAAGAATCTAGCCATTGGAGTGTTTGGCTCTTTGCAACAGATTTCCCCTGAAGAGGCCTTGACCTTAGTTGCCAACATTGCAGAAATCTTGGATGGGGACATTTAGATATTATAGAGGAAAGCGATATGCATTCTTTTCATAGGTACTTGGCGTTAGGGATTCTAGACTATGCTTGATATTTCTGTAGAAGGTAGACACGAATTGCATTTTGTATATCAATGATCAAAATTTCTGTCTAACATGAATCCTCGTGTTAACTCCGTAACTCCTGTGTAATGCTTCCCCTTGATCTCGCGGTGGAGTTCATAGATATATGCTAAATTCCCAGCTCGGATAGTATGCTATTGGAGGTTGAAGGAAGCAATGGAAAAGGGTATCCAAAAGGTGATTGTGGCTTAAGAACAATAATTTAGAACGAGCGTCATTGCTTGTTCACACAGAATACCCCAACATCGATCTTTCAGGAAAAAGGATAATGTTGGCCAAACGCACAACCTCCGCTTCAGCTCGAGAATTTGATGGTGTGCTTGTAGCACTCTTTACATCGGTATCGATCTCCATCTCAGAATCTACCTCGCTCTTGGGCTTCGACCTTTCGAAAGGTGGTGTGCCAGAACGAGTGCCAGCGACTTCCCACGGAGCGAGTCCCATGGCCTGTAATGAGGATGGCCCTCCGACTTCAGCGATTTCTTTCTCTCCGGGCCGTGTTTCAGCATCTTCTTCGACGATACCTCTGCCGGTGGAGTCAAAGTCAGGTCCGGGGTGGCCTCTTTGGAATGCTTTCCTTTGTCGCGCAAGATAAAGTGCGTTTGTTTGCGTGAGCGGAGCTGCCGGTATGTACACCAGCATGCTTACCTCACTCTTACTGCCACTGGGTGTTTTGAGACCGTAATTGTTGCTGGAAAGGTAGTACGGGAGATCCGGATGCCAGAATATGTAGTCGCCGGGCTGCAGAGTTGGCAACGTGATCATACTGTTTCTTAGATGCAGATGAGGATGCCAGGTTTCGGTAATTCTCTGCGCATGACCGGGAACCGCTCCATGAATAATGGAATCGGGCTCTGTTTGCAACTTCCAGTTCTCGGGAGCAAGATATTCATCCCATTCAGGCCCAGAACGATTCTCTGGTGGTGGGTTCTTGGTTGTGAAGAATGGACGAAGCAGATAGTAAGCTGTCGCAAGCTTAGGTGAGGGCAAGAGACGGACCATCCCAGGCTCGACGGTAGAGAGGGCCAAGATTCCTTGAAACATGCGAAAGATAGTACAAGCACCGTAGCCATTGTAAAGGTCGGTAGTCACAGATGTTCGGCTGGTACACTTCCATGGGTCGTAATCCTCCCATTTGCCATGGAAGATGTGGTTATAGGTTCCCGCGTGTTGGTAACCATCAGGCTCCCAGCGCTCAAGAGACCCGTTATCGACCTGGGCGGTGATGCCTGCAGAGGATTGTAAAGCTTGTATCCAATCGTTGGCAGATTGCGGTGGTTCATTAGGTGGGACATTGAGGTTGTTAGACTGGTTCTCGCTATTCCCATGCACACGTATGCGATCGACGTAGGTAATAGGAAGTCGTGTAACAAGTTGGTCGTCGGGGCTGGTCTCCCAGAGACCCATCATAAAGCGTTGGGCGCTCAGAACGTTAGGGTGCGCTCTCGAACGGACTTGCGCGGGAGTCCAGAAGAAGTCGAAGCATGCAGGGTCATGTTGCTGTAATGCTTTTGCTTTCACATGCCGTTTGCTATCGAGATAATCGACCGTCTCGCGGACTGCAGTATCGGTATCTGCTCTGGGAACAACCTTGCGAACGACTCCAACACCATAGCGCCTCAAATCATGCCCAAAACGGGCAGTCTGAACAGAGTCATCAAGATCGCCAAATTCGATTGAGGGAATAAGGTGGGCGCCAAGATCTTCTATATGACTAACCTCTTTGCGCAACGCCGTAATGAGACGAGCCCAGCTAGCTTCGAGCTCGGCCTCGTGACCGCGGATGAGGTTCTGCTTGATGCGTGCAAAACGTGAGGGGAGAGCAATAGGTTCAGGGCCCCAGAAGGAAATCACCGGTTGTTCTTTGTCAATGGAAGAATTGCTTATAGTTGGCGTTGAGCTGTTTGTCCTGGGAGTTGGTGACATGGATGACAAGCCGTTGGCTTTTAGTGAGGGCAAAGCCGTCGTTGTCGTGCTCGAATGGCTGCCGACCATCTTGCCAGGTATACTTGCAGCAAGGGCCGCAGTGAGCTTTGCCTCGTAGGATAACCTGGCACTTTCTGTAATGGCAGCGGTAACTAGTGAGGCCGCGATCGGGGCTGAAAGAGAGGCGCGATGGCGAGATTTTGTAATGCGACCAGTTTGTGTAAAGTTCAAGGCGTTGCTCTGGGAAGCTGCAGTAGCTGAAGTGGTGGTGGCGTTGGTGTTGTATGAAGATGCGCCTGAGCTGGAGTTGGAGTTGGAGCTGGAGCCGGAGCTGGAGATGGAGGGGTTCGAACGGCCAAGGCGGGTGCGGGAAAGAGCAGCTCTGACCTGTTGACCTGCCGCATCAGCGCCTTTTCTAGGCGGAAGGTGCACCCCTTCAGGCCCTCCTCCATCTTCTGGCTCTCCTCCTCCTCCTCCTCCTC